>JAHFWI010000441.1:0-10648 GCA_028554975.1 Himalopsyche kuldschensis
TTTTATTAAACAGAAAAAAATAAAAATTTTTAAATAGTAGAAAAGGAGGTTAGAATTATCAGAAATAAAAAATCCAACCATATGCAAGTTTTTAAAGAGTTGTGTTTTTTTCGAAATAAAATAAGCGCATTTTAATATTGTCCGCTTGTATTTTTGATTTTTTATTGCATATGTAAATCATAATTTGAATGTTGAGTGTTAAAATATTATAAATCATTTCAGTTTCAAATTAAACAACAATCGCAATCAATTATTAAACAAAGAAATGGCGATAAAAAAAAAGAACAGGACCAAAGAATTTATTTAAAGATAATTTTTAAAAAAAGTTGCCATTGCTTATTTTGAAATTAAAATAAATTTATCAAATTCAAATGATTTATTTAACAATTGCATAAGCAAATAGTCCTTAATTATTTTATACTTTAGATTTTTAATTAATAAATCAATAGAGTTTAAGATATCTCTATAGTTGCCAAAAACTATTAGATAATTGCTTAGGCAAATTATTGCCAGTGGATTGTCAAATAAAATTATATTTAAAAGAATAATTGAATGAAATAGAAGAATTCTAAGAAGGTTAAACTTTTTTAGCTGAGATAAAATATACAATTATTATAACTTAAAATACGTGCATTCTAAACTGAATCATTTATTTGACGAATTAATTAATAGTGTGCTCCCTTTTGCATGAAAATCACCATCATTTGAAACAAGCAATCTAAGAATTTCTTTTTGATTGGCAATCTTCAACGTTTTCTAATATCTTTTAACTTCTCAAGTCTCTTCTCTGTAGGTGAGCGTTTCATGATAATCATAGCCTTAAGTAGTTTCAGCTTATTATTAAATACATCCACCATTTTTTACCAGTTACATAATCAATTTTATTGTTTTGATAGTTTTAAATGTTAAAATCTGTTAATATTGAATTGATAAAATTTGATTGAAATAATACAGGATTGGAAATTTCATCAATAATCCCCTATTAAATCTATATATTTCTAAATCTCTACCTGAAAAGATCAGTAATTTTCTTCTTCTACAAGATTTTTTAGCTGTTTCTGAATGCAGCTATTCTCAACACCAAACACTGTTGATCTAATTCTGTAAGTGTTTGTATAAAAAGTCTTTCATCTTCAACCATTTTAAATGCAAGATTATAACTGCTTTCAAGTGCACATTCAGCATCATTAAATTTGTATTGTTGTTTTATTTCAATGTTTTTGGTGTCTCTTGACGTAAATAACGATGGCTTTTCTTTGTTGATTTGATTTAGATGATCTAATGATTCCATAGCACTTAAATTAACTGCTATTTCATCAGAGTTCCCATATTCTCTCAGTATTTTAAAAGCATCAGAATAATAACCTAAATAATATAGATTTTGTGCTCTAAGAACATCCACCCTCTTGCCCTCTAATTTTTTGAGCATTTTAAAGATCTGCTAAAAATGTTTTAGTTTATAAAAACAATAGGCTTTTTCATAGCACGGGTTGACTAATAATGTCAATGCATATTTGTAGTTTCCCAGATGAATAGCAGCTACGACTTTATATACGAATCGTATTCTGGACTATTTAAAGAAAGTATTTTCTCATGTTCATTATTCTCAACAAGCAACTTTATGTTTTTCATTGTGGGTTACAAATAAATGAATTCAAATATTTATGAATGAAGAAAAAATAGAAGGAAGCTTGGAAAAGCAGAAGTGGCCAGTTTGAGTGATATTTAAGTAATCCCCAACAATTTTCTGTTTCGTGCTAGAGTATTTGACATCTATAAGACTTGTTTGTAATAATTAGACATAATATCTATTGTAATAAAATGAATACAAATGTTCACATCTATTTTATTCTGAATTGAAAAACAATTTGAATTCGAGCACAAAAATAACTATTTTTAAAACTCTCACGTAATTCAATATAGAATTATTCGCGTTTAACAATTTGAATAAATAAAACTGGTTTTGAGAATTGTCTAAAAAGTGTGTTTGCGTATTACAAAAACATCATTCTTTGTAAAATGCACAGGTTCAATAACCATCCACAGTCTAATATTTGATAGAAGGCTTATGATTAAACCAAATCTAAGCTTTGGTGAAGCAATTTCGCCAAATTGCTATTTAATTTTTTTGCAAAAGTGCCGCTTGTGTTTTGTGGGTCTTCAAATATTCAGCCTTATCTCATAGTGTTTTCTATTTAATTCTTGATTTTTTTTTCTTGATGTAGAACTGCTTAAACATTAGGTTTTGTTCGATTACTTGGGTTTATACAGCCGATCCGATAAAAGTACTTTGCCTCGATCAAATTTTAATTTTCTAAACAACAAAACAATGGTAGAATCAACAATTTCAAGAGATACAAAATGTTGTTAGTGTGGTGTGTGCTATACATTTGTTCTAGTCGGATAAAAACTAATCTCATTGAAGACTTTACCAACAACCAACATTTGAATTATTACAACCAATTAAAATGGTTAATCATAGATATTTATGTACCATTACTATGGCATTGAATATTATTAACAGTTAATATGCAGTTCAAATTATATTCAATAAAAAATAGACATTAAATTAAAAATTTAAAAATTTTAAAACTAGTTTTATTCAAATAAAAGTGTTAGCTTTTCGTCAGAGAACTCTTCAGTAGAAATAGTTCCTTGGACACAATCCTTAACGATCCTTGATTGATTGGTAGGAAAGTTTTCGTTTAATGAGTTTATTAAAGATTTTAATTCCTTACATTTAGCAACAAAACAAATTTGATCAGTAAATTTGACAAAAATTAATCCGTTAGTGTCTATAGGAGACATAAGAGACGGTAGTGATTTAGAAACTTCTTTTTTACTAAAATTGGCAAGTGTTTTACACTCGTAAGAAAAAACTGAGGTTTCTAATAGTTTGAATATTTTAAAATTCACAAAATTATTTAAAATTTCTGTTTTTAAATTAGCCAAAGTATCATCAAACTTTTTTGATTTTTTCTAAAATTTTCTTTATTTAGAAATTCAATTTCTTTTTTTTGAGTAATTGACAATAAACAAGTGTCAAATGGTACAATTTCACCTGTTAAAATAGCATTACGAAGTTTTAGCATTTTCATCTACTTCAAATGCTTTTCATTTGATACAGCAACAATTCTTCTAGTGTTTGCTTTTACACCAGATTCTGACAATATCCTAACTAATTTTATTTGAGAAGTGTTAGAAACATGTGTACCACCACAGATTTCTTTAATAAGCTCTTTGCCATTATCCATAGTAATAACTCTAACCATATCAGGATATTCTTCACCATCCATACAAATGATTGAATCATCACCAATAACATCTTCTTTAGGATGTAAAGTGACACAAACTGTAGCATTAGAAGAAATAAACGTATTTATCTTCTCTTCTAAACTACTTAATACATCATCAGATAATTTCTTGCTATCAAAATCAAATCTACATTTTGTAGCATCTACGAAAGATCCTCTTTGTTCTGTTTTTATAAAAGTTCTTAAAAAATAATTTAAAATATGAACAGTTGAATGATTAGCACATATTAAAGCTCGATTTTTTTCATCAAATGTAATTAAACCCTTTGCAGATAAACGACCTTCTAATTTTCCTTTATGAAGTACGTAACCCCTTTGAATTTGTGTATTTTCTACATTAAAAACACCCACCCGCTCGCCTCCATCAAAAATTCAATAATTCCTATGTCTCCAACTTGACCTCCACATTCACTATAAAAACAAGTTTGATCAAAAATTAAATCAACGGTTTCACCTTGTGGAATTTCTTTAACAATTTCATTGTTTAATACAATAGCAGTTAAATTGCTTTCTAATTTATTTGTTGTGTATTTAAATGAATCATTAGTTTTTGGGAAATCAAAATTAATTGTTATAAATTTCTTATTTGATTTACTCAATTCTTGTGCCTGTAATTTGTGTTTATTAAAACCTTCCAGTGAATATGGGATGTTTTTCTCCTTAGCAACTAATTCAGTTAAATCACAAGGAAATCCATAAGTATCATAAAGAATGAAAATATCATATCCATCTAATTTACCGTTAGTTTCTGCTATTTTAATCAATTTATTAAGTCCTTTAACTAGAGTATTTAAAAATAAATTTTCTTCATCATTAACAATCGAAACATCAATATTTAAATCCATGAATTTAGCAGCTTCGTTTACACATTGTGATATCACACCTGGTTTAAGTTTTAAAATGTCATGTGCATATCTTACAGCTCTTCTTAGAATTCTTCTAAGAACATAACCAACACCTTCACTAGAAAATGCTACTCGATCATTCAAACAGACACTTATAGTCCTTGCGTGATCAGAAAGTACTCTAAAAGCCACATCTGTTGTATTATTCCCATCTTCATAAATGAAATCACATTTAGATTCAATAAATTTAATTATGTGTTGAAATGAATCAATTAAATAATTTGAAGGAACACCAGCTAATATACTTAGTAATCTCTCTAAACCAATGCCAGTATCGATATTTTTAACTTTTAATTGTTCAAGTCCTTTTGGTGTTTTCTCATACTCCATAAAAACAATATTCCAAATTTCAATAACAGTTGGATCATCTTTATTTACGAATTCTGATGCTGCATCTCTACCACCAATTCTGTCATAATGAATTTCTGTGCATGGTCCACAAGGTCCAAATTCTCCCATCTCCCAAAAATTATCTTTATGAGATGAAGGTATTATCTTAGATGGATCTACATATTTTCTCCAAATAGCTGCAGATTCTTTATCCATTTCTTCATAAATTGTTACATACATTTTTTCTTTATCTAATTTTAGTTCATTTATAAGAAAATCATAAGCAAATTCAATTGCTTCCCTCTTTAAATAATCTCCAAATGACCAATTACCTAACATTTCAAAAAGTATGATGATAATTATCTTTTCCTACATCATCAAGATCGTTATGCTTTCCACCTGCTCTGAATGCATCTCTGAGATGTTACCACTCGCTTGTGTTTGGATTCCTCGCCTAGAAAAATATTCTTAGAATTGAACCATACCACTATTAGCAAATAACAAAAGTTGGATCATTTTGTGGGACTACAGAAGATGAAGGCATTCTAACATGCCCTCTTTTTTCAAAAAAATCAAAAAATCTTTCTTTAAATTTTTAGTTGTCCACATAGGAAACATTTCTAAAAAATTTTAAATCTCAAAAATAAATGTTACAAAAAAAGTATTGTTTTAGAGTATTAATTTACTATAATAATTATAAATAATATACCTTCGACTTAAACTATAAAAACTTACAAAATTATAATAACAATTGTATATATTTATAGTATATGTTGGAAAAAGAGTACATAAATGTATTTAATTATAAGTATTGCTATTTAGAGCTATATTCTAACAGTATATATTCACCACGGATTATTTATTATTCAAATGTGTATATCTACCAGTATCAAAAAAGGCTATATCTTAATAGTTTGTGGTACATATCCAACACACACTACCGTTTAAAACTGTTTAAACTATCATCTGTATGTTTATATGTATCAAAAAAGCTATACTTTAATTATACGAGGCTGGATTTATCGGAGAATATAGCAACATTGGTTATATATGCTTAATATTGATCAAGTACTCCCCTGCCGACAATGCTTTCAAAAAATATATAACAGGCTAATGTTATAAATAATCATTTATTACAATTATATTTGCTGGGATATAGGCAACTTAATTTGATATACAGATTAAAAAGTTCAGCATCATGGCTATTAGAATTTTAATTTTTATCTTTTAAAAAAATTCATATCAAAACTACTAAGATTATCACATGGAATATCAATTCTGTTGCTTATTGCTTAAGTAAATAAAATAAAACCAAGATTAGAATCATTAAAAAACATAAAATGTCATAATATATCTGAAAATATATTATACGATTAATTTAAAGTTATTTATATTACGTGAATATTTGTGGACATAAACGCCCACCCATAAAAACGAACCCGCATCATCTGGGAAATGAATTGCAAAGGCTTATACTCCAAAAAACTGCGAAATGGCTAGAACATCCTAGTTATTTTACAAGCACCAAGACAATTGAATTTCTAATTAAGTGAAAACTAGTGCAGTTTCAAAACACGCGAGGTTTTTATTTGGTACCGCATACCAATAAATCTATTAATTAGTGCCAACATTTATATTCACCGGATTTATTTAACTAAAACAGAAAACTGCTACATATTAATTTATTTGGTACCCCTAATATCAGAAAATCTATTACTTAATAACAATCGTATTATATAAAAGTTTTTAGGTTGCGTGAATAGGTTTTTATAATTATAAAATACTTAATTAAGTAATAATAAATGGTTTACTTACATATCAAAAATATCAAAAACATCCTTTTTTAAAAAACATAAGTTTAATTGCCGTAAAGTCTAAAAAGAAGAATCATTGAGTGTAAAATTGATCTTGTTCACATCCTGTTTTATTATTTTTTCTTTTTGAAAATGTTTTATTTCCTGAACACAAAGTTTTCAATATTTTGCCATCAAGCGACATTAAAATTAAATTAGAGACTAAATTTTTAATAGAATTTAAAAAGTTTTTCAAAATATGTTCTTCAGTTTCATTCAGATCCTCTTGCATTTCAACTAAATTTTTACTTTTGCCTATTTCAGAGTTCTCTGCATTTATAAAAAAATCTCTTTTATTCATTAAATTTATACAAAATAAAATAGAATTAAATGATGTAACAACTCCTCGTATTTTTAAATATCTGTAAGCGATATCTGACAGCTGTTTATCAAAACCAACTTTTTATAAATTGCAATTGAAAAACTTTTCCATTTCATTATTTAAATCGTTTAAATTATTAACAGAAGTTGTAAACTCTCTCATAAATGCATCAGCATTAAAACGTTGGATTTTTTTTGTTGGGGGTTTGTACATTTCTGTGTCGTAGGAGCTTCAACTTTAAATTTAAAAGCACTTTCATCTTCTAATAAACCCGTAGAAGTTTCATTTAAAGCTGCTGATTATTTTTTTATTTCTCGAGAATTTCTGTTTTTTCATTTTTTTAAATTGTTTTTCTGTATAAATTGGTCGTTTCAAAAAAATATCTACAATTTTTTTATCTAATTTTTCATTTAACAAATTTTTCTGTTTTTTGTTAGAAAAGCAATAGTTAAAAATCTCAAATGAATTTCTTATGCTTCTTGTAGAACCAACATGAAAACCTTTCAATTTATTATAAATCGTAAGTTTATTAAACTCTAAAATATTATTAATTGTAAAAATTATTTCTGAAAATTCTCTGTTTAACTTTTTTAAAAAAGATTAGGTGATTCAGGTGAATAAACAGAAGAAAAGGTTTCAGCTTTTTTATACTGCAATTATCAACTTCATAATTAAGAAGATATTTTTAACCAAAAATTATTTTAAGTACTTTTTAAATACTTCAAAGTCGTTTGAATGATCTTCTGCAGCATTTAATAAAATTTTATAAGAATCCATCGTTTCTGATTTGGATTCATTTAATTTTTTTGTTGTTTTAACGTTTTCTACAAAATTAATATCACCAGAACTATTGATTTCTATTAATGAAGAAGGAAATTCATTGTTAATTAAATTTAAATGTTTCGTATATTCATCTTTTAGACAATCCAAGTTTAATGGAGGTTTACCCCAATATTGTTTTACAAAGTGCTTGAATGATTCTAGCAAGTATTTCATGGGCTAAAATAAAATTTTTTATTTTAAACTTTTTATAATTGTTGGATTATACCTATTTAATGAATAACCTTGTTATGATTATTTTCGACTAAATTGTTCAAATATCACATTGTAATTAAATACATTTAAAAAATAATCAAAAACTAATGTGATTTAATTCAGAGGGATTATTGAACAAATAAAATTGTGTTTAAATGGTAATTGATTGATCAATTAATGATATTCAAAGCTAAAAAACAATAGAAAATATTTATAACATTTATTGTTGCAAAAAAGAGCACATAAGAGTATTTAATTATAAATATTGCTATTTAAAGCGTAATTTAACATTTATATTCAGGGGTTTGTTGGATTATAATAGAGTACATTAGAAGTCAAATTTTTCCCAAATACAACACGTCACTCGTTTATAATTATCAAATTGATTAGATTTCAATAAAAACATGACAAGTAATCTGGGATTATGTATAACAAAATATATTGTTTTGTCCCAAACTGCGCTTTAATATATCTTTAATTCAATAGTGTTGATGAAATTACAAAAGAATAAAATACAAGATTGCGATTTAAGAATATGATATAAAAACATAGATGTAATACATCATCAATGTTTAAAAAATAAATTGCAATTGTGTGTTGTAAAACATGAAACATTATTTTTTCACTGAAACGCATAAAGCCTTAAACTGCATTTCAAAAAACTGTTAATTGTTATTTAAGGTTTAATTCAGATTTTGTTTTTTACTACGGTTCTTGTGGAGGCCATTACACTTCATAGATACTTCTGCGAGTTTAATTTCAAATTCATCTACTTTTATACGACCACCACCATGCTTTATGATACCTCATCTTAAAAAGTTTCTAGATAAAATTTCTTAAGAAGATGTTTATACGATCTTACTTACTGTGTACCTACTAAAAGCGCACATCATCTCTCAAATACTTTTTTACGTCAAAAACATGATCTACACAGTTTTATTAACAACGAGTGATTGAATGTTTGAGTGGGAAAACAAAATCGAGACAGAATAATACTGTATTAAGCAGCTGTCTCGAGGTCAATGAGACACTCAGTTCTAAAAGGCAAACCGGCTCTCGGTTGATGGTTAAAGTGATTATTATAAGTGCCTTGAGAGTTTTAGCTGGCAACCGCGTTTTTTCCTTATGGAAACTACATTTTTAAATAATTCGACATTTTTCTTGAATGTATGGTTGTGTATTGCAGACAATCCCTATTTCAATTTCTGTGTATCTTGTTTTTTCGTAAACAACCCACCGAGATGATCTTTATATGGTAACATTTTCACTTTGCAACTATTAACCTACCTGATAGTAATACTTCATTGATACAGACGAGCCACTTCTGTTCGATGTGAATGTATTGATAAAAACTTATGAGGATCTAATTACAAGCAAAAAAACATTTAAAATTATTGTGTAGAGAATAAATAAATATTAAAGACAAAGTTTTACAAACAATTTATTAATTTTATGGATCGTTAGAATTATGAAATTTTTGTTAGATCTAATGAATACTCAGGTAACCACTCCCTTGCATCAAGAATAACAAAACTTACAATAATAATCGATCAAACATGCAATGAAATATGTGCTTGTGTTTTTGTTTTTTGTGTTTTGTTGTTATAAAAACAAATATTGCCTGGCATCCTTTTTTTATCGAAATAGAACCTCGTATAATTATAAAAAGATAGCTGAATTAACCAAAATCAGCTTTATTTTAATAAATTATTAATTGATAATTTCTTTAGAATAAGGATGCCAGGCAACTAAATAGCGCCAAAGCTCTCTGGATCTTCTTTAAACATTGTTCATTGTTAATGCTATTTGATCTTCTATAGATGTTAAAATTTATTAACATTTCTATTTGGTAAATGTTATCTAGACATAAATGCATGTCTAATTCCATTAGCATTATGATCAAGAACATTGAGATGATAATAATATGTTTTATAAGAAGGGGCTCCTCCATACCCATGAGCTTGAAATAAACAAATGTGTTTATATTTATGTGTTTTTTTGTTTTGTTTCATCTTAAAATCTAATTTAAAACTTTGTGTTTTAATTAAATAAATAAAAAACATTAATATAAAATATATACACACAGAATATGTTAATATATAGATGTTTTTATACAATTATATCATGCTTTCAATTTTATTTTTAGATTATTTTAATTAATTAATTGATAAATATTTATTTTTTGTAAGCAAAACAAATTTTGAGACAAAAAAAACAACAAAGTAGAAACGATTCAAGTTTATAGAAAAATCCAATAAAATAAAGTAAAGAATTATTCAATTAAAATGGCCTTATTGTTATATTTTAATAGTATTTTTGAAATAAAAATATGTGAATTTAAAAAAGATCGTGAAATATAATTTATTAAATACTTTCAAATGGTTCTTTGACATGTTAAATATTACATTAAAACTATGACATTTCAAAGATTTTTGTTTAATTTAACATTGCACACCTTTTATTTATTTTCTTAAACTAAATAAAAACAAAATTCAATATAAACTAAGAAGAAATCAATAGAAAATAGCATGAGTTTGCATCTTTATTTCTTAGTTTTGTATATTTAGTTGCTTTTACATTTTTACTTAAAACATAAAAATTCCATTCAATTTATTAATCAGCTATAGAAAATTAGAATTGACATAAATGGTATCAAAGTAATGAATGCTACATTAAATTCTATTTTTATATATATTGTTAATTTTTAAGGTAGATATTTATTGATTAATGAGTATCCACTTGTGCGCATTCTAAACCAGAGTTTTCAATCTGAAATTGCGACAGAGATTGTCTGGATAACTCTGAAAAGCCCCAGATCACTAAAATAGCAATGCAGTGGCTTTTAAACAAGACACAGTAGCCCTTATGCTAATTTCTGTTTCTTTGGGG